>CANUEX010151123.1:0-33710 GCA_948099535.1 Jatropha multifida | reverse complement strand
AAGCAGAAATTCTTTTATAGAGAGATGAAGACAGTTTACCATTTGAGAGAGAAAATTTGAATTTAATGAGACTGTCACAAGTTTTGGCAAAAGTGAAATGAGGCATGGGGGGTAATAAATGACCCTGTCCTTTGCTTAACACATTGGCGGCAAGTAGCATTTAATGAAGAGTGGAAAGTGCACTAAGCCATGGTGGTATTTAAAACCAAAAGACAGTTTAGTTGTAACAGAGTTCTGACATCTAAGTTCAGAACTTCTGCTGCAGATCAGAATGCATTAAGTAGCCGTTTGAGAAGATTTACTCCAAGGGTCTTTTGAAAAAAAAAACGTGGAGAGGAAACTTTGTTCAAATATTTCAGCTTTTCATATTTTAAAATATTTAAACATAATTTTTGAATGAAGTAGAGAGAGAGATAGAGATAGAGAGAGAGAGAGAGAGAGAGAGAGAGAAAGAGAGTTATTTTGTGCTTATAATCATTTCTCTCTATCCTACATTAATTGCCTAAGTTACATACCAACTGAAGATGCTACATTAATTGCCTAAGTTACATCCCAACTAAAGATACTTCTCCAAGTTTTCATGTCCTTCAATTGTATGTAGGAAATTAATTTCTTCAATAAATTTTAATAACAAAATGTGCATAAGACAAACTTTAGCACATAAATAATATATATATAAATTTATATGGTTTAATGTTATCATCAAATCAATCTTTCAAGTCAAAATTTAACCCTTTAAACTTGTTTAAAATGATTAAAAAAGATAAAACTTTGACTTTCTAAAACAATTTAGCCTCTCATCTTGATTTATATACATATTGAGTGACCACAGCTTAGAGTAAAACCTTACAGTGGTTGCATTTACATATTGACCATCAAAAGAAAATATATTTTAACTTCAACAAATAGTCAAGAAAATCCAATTATGGGGACTCAAGTAATGATTTATGAATCTAGATACCATGCAATCCTTTTCTTGATTTGGCACATAGCAAAAAGGAGCGAAGAACATTGCTCTCTAGCATCATATACATCATGTGAAAAGAAATGGGAAAGTGAAATATAGGAAAATCAAATCCCAGGGAATTCCTGTGATCAATACATTTCTTTTTTAAAATCAAAGAAGCTCCGTCAGGAAGATTCAATGTCATTGACAATGCCATTTAGCTTTCCTTCCAATACTTCAGAGCAAATCTGTCCCATCATTCGATAGAAAGATAATAAATCAGACAATTGCTCTACCGCCATTTTCCCCATCAAATTTCTTGCTAATCTTTCTCTTCCTTCATTCAACTTCAATTTCTCAAGGTATGATCCCGCATTCCTCACTGTTGCTCCCATTTGCTTTAGCCTAATCTCCTGTTGCAAGCTCAAAGCCGTGTTTGACTGCAATAATTTGAATAAGATATTAGCTCCAAAATGGAGTATTTGTACTGTATTCTATTGATGTCAGGTATCAAATGCTAATTAACCCCATTTCCCATTTCAGATAGATACGAAAATATGATCAGTTTCACAAAACTTTGTAGGATTCATTTCTAACAAACAGTACCTTAAAAAGATTCAGCGAAAAAGAAATATTCTATTGATGTCAGGTATCAAATGCTAATTAACCCCATTTCCCATTTAAGATAGATACGAAAATATGATCAGTTTCACAAAGCTTTGTAGGATTCATTTCTAACAAACAGTACCTTAAAAAGATTCAGCGAAAAAGAAATATCGTAATTAAATAAAACTAACAAGAAATCCTGATATGGGGATTGCTTGTTGATTCCATTGATTATGAAGGAACTGTATTTACCTCCAAAAATTCTGCACCAGCTTTAAGTTCTGGTTCTTTTGATGGGTTTGTCTCTTTGCCAGCGGTGTACATATCTCTTGCCAGTGAGAAACTTTTAAGAATGACTTTTCTTTTCTTTTCCATTTCTTGATTTAGCTTTAGAGTCTTTGGCAAAGAATTAGTAGTGCTATTAAGCTTCTTTTGATAAGCAATAACAGCTTTCACAAATTCCTGTGCATATCAACACATTACTTCAAAAAATACATATAAATACATATAAGTTAAACATAAATTTACATATTATAATTTGTAATGATACCTGATAAGCCTTAGGACATCCTGGATAATCGAATTGATCGCCATCAGGGTGTCTCATTCGCTCGGGATGGAATTGAAGTCCCATTATAAACTTCCCCTCTTCAGGATTATAAGCATCAGGATCATAAAACCCTTCAATTAACCCATCAGGAGCAAAAGCCATGGGCACGAATCTTTGAGCCAACCTCTTAACACCTTGGTGATGATAACTATTAACAGAAATCTCCATTTTCTTTTCTTCTAAAGAATCTTTAAACCAATTATGCAAAGGGCGATTCTCAACTACCTTAACTACATGCCTATGCCCATCATAATTATCATAATCAATATGCTTCACTCTTTGAGACTGATCATTCCATTTCTTTGATATCTCTTTCTCTATATCTTGATAAAGGGTACCTCCACAAGCAACGTTTAGGACTTGTGACCCTCTGCAAATTCCTAAATAAGGAATATTTCTTTCTAGGCAAAGTTTAGCAAGTCCTAATTCTATTGAATCTTTTTCTTTATCAATGGCTGTATCACTTGCGTGTAATCTTCTAATTTCTTCTAATTCTTCTGATGAAAGATTTGTTGTTTCTTCTGATTCATACAATGACGGATCAATATCTTCTCCTTCACACAATAGAACGCCATGGATTGGCTCAAAACTGTCCAATAACATATGTACTCCACTAACACGAGGCACAATTACTGGTACGGCACCATAGCTTACTATAAGATCAAGATGATATTCACCTGAAAATTATTTCACCCACAATCAAGAACATAATAATATAAAATATTGGATGATTATACATTGAAATGGATCAATTCGCAGATGATTACAGATGGGTTCTACTTCTGCCAATGAGTTATAGCTAACACTGGAATAGTCTACAGATATCGAGTTTGTAAAAAACATATGCAAAGTCAAGGGATGAATAAAATAAGATAAAATAAAAATATAAGGAATGATATGAAATTTACCCACAAAATCGACGAACTTGTTTTTGCGAACGCTGCGTCTAGATACGATGAGGACGCGAGGGAGGATGACGGAGAGATCGGAAGCCATGGAAGTGATGACAGAAATTTAATTATTGAAACCTTTTTTTTTTTTTTTCCTTTTTTCGGTTGTAGGATACGAGATCTGAGCTTGACGAGAGAGTTCAGAGTTGGGTTGTTTTGTTAAGCATTGTTGGCTATTTATACCCTATAGGTCTCCACATCAGAGAGATAAAGCTTACAAGGTGTCACTTCTCTGGAAAGAGAGAACGTGACACACGTGTACATAGTCCTGGCGCCACGTAATAGTAACATTTTCCAAGAGTTCGGGTTTGGCGGACAGGACTAAATACTCCTAGAGATACGTTTAATTACAATTACAATCACTGATTACGAAATGACGTTGCATATTCTAGTATTGTTTTTCTCATTCCGTTCTGATTAAGCAATTATTCTAATTACAATAGAGCAATAATTAATAATTAATAACTATCATTGAGTATTTGGCTTTATCCCTTTTTAAAGATAAATTTAATTCAATTGAGATCAATTAACTAAAAATATAGACAATATTTACGTTACTAAATTTAATTTAATATTTTTTTAAACATTCATAATCCTTGAAAACAACGTTAAAAAGTATTTATTGAAAAATAAGTGACGTCAATTTTTATAAAAAATAATACAAATTTAATTTTTTAAAAATACTTTTACTAATAAAGTAAATAACGATTCAAAAGGAGATTACACATAATAATTTTATAGAAAAAAAGTACGTAAAGAACAAGATCAAGTCCATGTGCATCATCTAAACAAATTAAAAATGATAATTAATACTTAAAATTGACCAATTGAGCATGCATTGTATGACTAACTAATAAGACTAGTTGGGTCCACGGATTTGATTTTTTTTTTTATCAATGGAGATTTAATTCTATATAAAAACTATTTTAAAAATATTAAAAACATTTTTAATTTATTAGACTAATAAAAGAGACATTATTTCTATTTTATAATATTTATCGCGTTTGAAATGTCACATTTTCAAAAAAATTATTAAATTTTTTTAATTTATAATAAATTAATAAATAAATTATCTATATTACATTAAATTTAATCTTTCGGAGCAGGGGAGGCGCTAACACGGCGGTTCAACTCTGAGGTGGATAAGATCTGGGGCCGGGTCAGATTTGGTTTGGATGAAAAAATGAGAAGGAACAGTAGTACTGTACTACTAACTTCTCAGCTGCCTTGGTAGGGTCTACTTGGTGATGCACTTATCTAATTCTTGCCAGCGTGGAAACAGGAATGCAAATGGAATTTGGATCCGTCAGAATCAAGTCATTAAGCCACCAGATAGAGTCATGGAGTCATATTTAAAAAATAAAGAGAGTTTTATTTTATTTTTTTTTAAAAAAAAAGAGGTATATTCAATGAAATTCCATAGTGTTAGATAATATTTGTTCAATTCCTTAGTGTTAGATAATATTAATTTTATTTGTCTTTATTTCCTAAACTATCCTCAAATCTGATTATTTAAAAAAAAAATTTAATTCAAGTAAAAAAACCTTTTATTTAATAAATTTATAATAATTAACAACTATATAAACTAATTAATAATATATTAATGAATTTGATAAATATAATTAATTAATTAATTGTATTTACAAAATGTGAAAAGCACTTGTATTAATAAAGAAGAAATAATCTACGGACTGTGATTCAGTTCAGAATGCAAATTAAGCGTGTGAAAAGAGTTTTTAAGTTCAATTCTCACTCCACTGCATACACTTACAAGAAGGAATAAATAGTATTAATGTGACTAAATTATGAATTGAATTAGGCTATTTTTGATAATAGAATTTGAGGACCGATAATTTAAAAAAAAAGGAAGAAGTAAATTTTTTTTTTAAATAATAGCATTTATTACGAAGGAGTAATAAAGTTATTGGCTTTCCACAACCATGAAGTTGGTGGAAGATATTTTTTGTGTAATCATTGTTTTATTTTTGAAATAAATAATCTATTTAATTTTTTAATAGAAAATATTCAATAATTTGAAAGAAGATTATTATTAAAATTACAATATAAATAGTCAATCATTATAAAATTTAGTTCATATATTAGGTTATGAGTATTCATTTCAAATTTGATAGAATTTGATTTTAGTTATACCAAATTCAGAGAATTGAATTTTATATTCTGATCAAATCAAATAATCAAAATATGTTGTGGAATTGAACAAAATACTATGTTAGGCATCCCTTGAATTCAAATAAATAATATCCATAAAATATTAATTTTATGCAAGATAGGATCCAATGAACAACCGCTAGTGGGAAAATTTTAAGAAAACTTAAAAAATAATAGCAAAAACAATAATTAATTGGTTGAGTGGTGGGGCAGCTTATTTTATCTTTTATGCATTTTTTTTTATTTTTGTAATTATGGGATTGAAAAAGACAATGACTCTTGGAGACTCAGAGAGTTGTATTAGCACAGGATTATGCATTCAGTCCAGAACTTAAAATACTTATTAATATATATTTACAATTATTACAATTGTCATGCGATCTCTATGGCCTACGTGCTATGTATGGACCAATTTTTATTCCGTTTTCCATTTGCTGTGCTCTGTTTCTCAATTGTTTGGCTAGCCAGAAAAACTGAAAAGGACACCAATTTTATCCATATATTTGCAATTTATTTTTTTTCATGCATTACAATTTTTTTTAATACTTGCACAAGGCATCCAATCCGTATCTATTTTGACGGTCTATAAATTTGAATAGTCTTCATTCACCTTTGGAGGTAAAAGAGCTAGTACAGAAAGAGTTTGATCGTAAAGGACCTACCAATGACAAAACCATTCACTTCTATTTTGTGCACGATCCCTTCCATTATTCTGCGATGGATGATGGACCCAATCATTGGACGGCCCATCAACTTCAAGCCCATTTCATATGGATCTTTTGGTGAAGTTAATTCCTCTAGACTTAGTGCATTTGGTGTTTTACTCGAGATTTGAAGAATTTCTCATTTGGGTATGTTTTCGTTTGGTGTCTTCTCTCAATTCGAGTTTGTGTTCCAATTATGACTATAGAAAGAGAAAAAAATGTTTTACCTATTTAAAAGTGAATAGGTAAAACTATTATTTTAACAGTGACCAAATCAATGAACTTACTGATTAAAAATGATCAGCAGTATCGATCAAAAATAAATAAATAAATAACGACAACTTGTATGACTGACGAGTCAGAAAATTGATGGACGTTGGTGGCATAGTGACGATCACAAACCAGGCAATATTCTCCGCAAAAGACTATTTCTTCGTCGTATTGCAAAAGTCAAGATGGAAGCCATATCGTCACTAAAAATAATACCTTCGTCTTAATATTTTTGCAGTGTCTTTAGTATATAGCCAAGACATCCATCCATCACAATCTCATGAAAAGAAAAAGAAAAAGAAAAATGACGTGGGCTTCGAAAGTCCATATCTCACAAAACTAGAGAATCCTATTTGATGTTTTATCACAATTGGAATAATTGGATTTCAAAAGCCGAAATCGACTGACCGACCAATTAAGAGAATAAACTTTATTTTAAAAGAAGAAAGCAGTTGCTTTAACCTTTGTATTATCCTTTTTTATAATAGAGTAGGTTACCTTTAACTGAAAATAATTCTTAGACGTACGTTATGTATATGAACTTAATTTGTTTAAATCAGATCAGGCCATGCATGCAAGCAATTGCAGAAGAAAACTGAAAAAGTCGACAACTTTCCTGAATTTCTCGACAAAAGAAGACGTATAATAGAGAAGGAAAAGAAAATATCACATATTTATTCACTTTTCTTTTCCATTTTTTTGAAATTTTGTAATCACAGATGTGTTCTCGACTCTGTATAAGACTTGTCTGCACATGGATAAAAAAGGATTTTTTTTAATATTATTATTTTATCATTTTTTTCTATGTATAGTTATAAATGCATCTATTTGAATCAAAATAATTTATTATTAGTTTGGTGCATCGATGAGTATAGGTAAGTCTTCCATCCATCTTACAGTAGAAAGCGCCATTTTCTTTATTTTTATTATAAACATTAACATATAGTCATATATATTATACAATTTGAATTTCATGACATTAGTTTTAGCCATTATTCCTTATTTTTAGAGAGTTGATGAAAGGATATCAAACAATAAATACTCTCTCAGTCGAAGAGAGATAGTTCACTTCTCAGTTTTATACAGGTTAAAAAGTAGCAATTATTATGGTTAAAAGCCAATTTTATATATATAATAGGACATTTTAAATAAAACATGAACAATTATTATATTAAGATAATAAATAAAAATTAATTAAAAATAAGATAAAATTTAATAAGAGCGTAATAAATAATCTGAGAATTTAGCGTTATAATGGAAATTCTACATGCATTACTATGATTTCTGATCACATAATAGTTAAAATTGAAAACCCAGCTAGACGCAAATGGAGGGAATACATATTAGTTCTCCCAATCATATATATATAATTGGGTCACTTTTAAGATTTTATTTTCTAGAAAATACAAAAAGCTCGCCCATTCTTCAATTTTCAACTCTCACATTTATTTATTATAATGATATTTGGAGAGAGTGAGCTTAATTGTTGATTAGCTTTACTTAATTACTACTGATTAACAAGTAGGGAAAGGAACACCGCAGCTTTTGACCACTTCTCTTGCACGAGGAGAAGACACATATTGTCTCAGGCTTGGATTCTTCACGTATCCACAAAAGCAAGGCCTTTGCTGTCTTAACTTGAAGCAGCAAACATTCGACGGCGGTGACGATGAGTTAATCGCAGGCAGGCATGGGCTCAGCTCCGCAGGGCTACAATTCACGGCATTTGAAAAACGCACCTCAGCCGCCATCACCACCATCACTGCCAACACAACCGCCAGAAAAGGGAATGCTGAGTAAGAAAACTTCTTCATGTTCAGTTGATCGGAGATGCTGAGAGTGTGTTTTTTTTTTTCTCTTTTTTTTTCCTGAACTGGTGCATAGCAAAGAGTGAAGTGAGCAATTTAAAGACGATGCGGAGGAGGGAGATCGAAAGCGTGAGTCATATTTTTGTCGGCTTGTCAACAGCGGCCTTCTTCAATGGGTCCCACAAGAGTTAATAAAGGTAGGTCCCATCCAATTGATTTGTCTGTTTGAGTGTTGATTTGAAATTCGTGTTTTTTTATTCTCTTAAAGATCTGAAATTAGTGTATTGGGATTATATTTCGATAATATTATATTATTTTTCTTTTATTTAAAAATATAATAATTCAAAAAATTATTTTTTCAATTGTGTATCAAAATTATATAATTTTTGTATTCAGCTTTGTTTTAAATAATTAAGATTTTTGGATAAAGTTTAATATTATTTCCATTTTAACTAATTTACTAAATATGATTTAAAAAAAAGATTAATTTACTATAAATAATCAAACAATGAACTAATGAGACGTGTGAAAGTTTAAATTCGTCTTAATATAGAATTAATGGATAACGTGAAAGCTTAACTCTTCATTCTTATATATTAATACATTTGAAAAGCCAAATGAAAAGAAAAAATAAATAATAATAACTTTTAAATTTTTGCAATTTTGATAAATTTATTTAATTTTATTGATTAATATATTTTATTTTGATAAATGAGTCCATGGAAGGAGGGAAAAGCACAAAGTGGCTCATGAACTTGCAAAGTTGTCCTCTTTTAGTTTAGATGAGTTTATTTGGGTCGAGGAGATTCCACCTCATGTTTATCATTGCATTGCTGATGACGTTTCTTCGATTTATTAATAATTTCATTTTATTCCTTAAAAAAAAACTGTCAATGAGTATATGAATCAAGCAATCAAACATGTTCTCTAAATATTTATTAAAAGGTACTTCGGGGGACTGCTCGCTTTGGCAACATGGAGCTCAGAAACTAACTAAAGATATGCTTCGGGCTTCCAACCGAGAGGGACGCGACGCGAGATGATGATGGGTCAACAGCGACAGGAGCTCCTGGGCGGAGGTTTCTCGATCAACTTTAAATTAATAAAGACGGTGAACCAAAGCTAATGATTTCTTTTTTACTTCCCGCTCTTTACAAGATTCATTGGCTATGGTAATAGTAACTAATTAATTATACTAGAGACTAGGCGATCTATTCTTTCTTAGTCTTCGTTCCAATCTTGAAAGGAAAGTTTCATTAGTCTTTATCCGATTAGAACTTTTTCGGTGACAAAAAAAAGCACCAAAACTTATTCTAGCCAATTCAATGCGCCTATGTACAGATTGACTATCCTCTGGATCAATCCTTCTGAGAGGAAGTTTACCGTGCCAGAGCTTCAGTTCTAACTACTTCTTCTCTTTCGGGAGTCTATTCGGGAAAGTCTATCAATCAATCTATTCTATTTCCCATCAAGCCGGCAAGGCTCACCCGCTGAAAGTTCTAGTTCCTATATTCTATCTATTAGACTAGACTTAGCCCTTCTTTTCTCTTTTTCGACAGGTCATTCGGTAAGCAATGAGGTCCATATAAAAGCCTATTCTCTGCTTATCACAGATTCTCTTATCTTATCTTTACGAAGACTGAAGACAGAGTTTAAGTAGTGTGTGTGGGCTGACCAACAACCCTCTTTGTCTTAGACTAAAATGCAATCGAAGCCGTTCTAGGATAATTGGACTATAGTTAAGTTTATAGGAAAAGGAAAGAAAGGCCGTCCAAGAGGAATCTCGGAAAAGCTAGCTACTAAAGCTGCTTGGACAATGGACATAGTACCAACTAGGCCAAAGTCAGTTTGCATCATTGATGAAATTCCCTGATTAATAATTTCCATAATATGAAAATGATGGAAGTCTGAATCCTCACAAAAAAAATTATATACAAATATATATATATTCTTATATAAAATTAAAGTAATGACACCTCAAAAAGTAGTTATTAAAATTGGGTGTAGTGTAGTAATCTTATACTAATTTTATAACATTTTACTTTTAATTGGTACGCCTAATTACATTTTAAAAAGACTTCAAAAACGATTGCCATATATTTATTTTTCTCTAAACTTAAAACCTAAAAACTCTTTGTTTCCTTTTACAGACGGCCATTGTTGAGCTCTAATCAATGTTCACCTATTTCTCTTTTTTGTTTTTGTTTTTTTACAAATAATTCTCAAATTTTTTTACAAATCTGAGTTACTATCGCTAAAATATTAAAATTTATTGTTGCCTATATTTTAAAATTTTGTTCTCAAATCTAATTCTGAGTTAGTAACACCATTATGATGATTTTATCTATTTTGTCTTTCATTATTTGGATAGATGCAATAAGAAGTGCAAATTTTCTTTTCAATAGAAGGGATCAATTTGAAGGTAATCATATGGGACTAGTAAAAAGACCATAGAATCAAACAGTGACTATAAATAACTATCAATTGAAGCAAGCGATCACATATAATACAAATATTATGTCTGTCAACTCGATTAAATGCTTCAAATTAAGATTGCACTTTTTTACTTTTTACATAAATGGTTTATTATTAAACTTTTTATACAAAAAATATAGAAACATATTAATCTGTATCTCATAGTTATATATAGTTTCCAATTAATAAAATTTTTAGTTTGATTTCTTTTAAAAAAACTTCCAAAACTTCGATCCTATTAGAAACGAAAAGAGTAAAGGTAAATTGGATACGAGGTTAGCACCTATATGATGAAAATATATAATTTGAGCTTATTTGGACTTGTATAAAGTAATGCTAAAATATTAACTTATTATAGATTTATTATTTAGTCGATGTAAGATTCTTAAGAGATTCAATCACGCGTACAAATTACCTCACTTATGAATGTGTAAGATTTTAATTTAAAATGGTTCTTGTTTCTATATAATTTTAATGAATTTGAAGTAGAGATTATACTCTGATTCAAACTTTTATTTTCAATTCTATTTTTAATTCAAATCAGAGAACTAAAAAATCAAGAAAATCAATCTGAAATTAAAAAATTAAGACAATTTTGCCATTGAAATGAAAATCTATGATCACTAAATATATTTCGATTTCAGTTCTAAATACTATAAATTAGAGTTTTCTAATTAAATTAAAATTCTGAAACTTAGAAATTAAAAAATAGTGAAAATTCTGCCTGTATTGACAAATTTTTTCACTATAATTTATTAATATAATAGTGGAGATTCAAATACATATAGTCCTCCAATCACTATATATGATTGGTCCCTTAAAAGATTTTATTTTCCAATACATATATATAATTATTTATATGGCTCTGCTTAATTATGGATTAGTTCCATTTAACGAATTAACATGTAGGGATAGGAACACCACAGCTGTTAGCAACTCTTTTTGCACCAGGAGAAGACACATATGGTTTCAGGCTTGGATTCTTCAAGTATCCGCAAAGACAAGGCTTTTGCTCTCTTAACTTGACGCAGCAAATATTCGACGGCGGGGACGATGAGGTAATCGCCGGCTGGCATGGAAGCAGCTCCTGAATGCTACAGTTCACAGCATTTGACAAGCGCACCTCAAATGCAATCACCACCAGCACTACCACCACCAGCGATAGCGCTGAGTAAGAGAATTTCTTCATTTTCAGTTGATCGGAGATGGTGTGAGAGAGAGAGAGAGAGAGAGAGAGTTTGTGTGTGTGTTTTTTCGGCTGAAGTGGTGCATTGATCGAAGGGTGAACTGAGCGATTTAAAGGCGAAGGAGAAGTGGATGGAAAGTGTGAGTCATGTCGTGTCGGCTGCCAAACAATGGCCTTCTTCAGTGAGCCCCACAACCTTTAATAAAGGTGGGTCCCATAAATTAATTAATGGATTTTCCAATCCGAAATTTTAATGGTAGCTGTCTTTAATCCGTATCTTGTATTTTAATAGCATTATTTATTTATTTATTTTCATAAAATTAAAAAAATAATTGAAATATATTAATTTTTCAGTGGCCTTCTCCCATAGTTCATCTGAGTCCAAAATCCTTTATTTTTAATTATCATAACCAATCAATTACTAATTTTAGTCGTCGGATAGCATAAACAATTAAACCAAAAATGCCCAACCTCATGTCATAAGTAATTAGCTCCTAACCTCCTCCTACCTTCATCAATTAATATTTAATAGCGACAGTTAAATACACTCCAACCAGTCATTTTTATATGGAAAATGACTAAATTTTCTCGACTATATTTTTAAATCATATTATTGATTGTGATGTTATTTTTTATAGAAATAAAGAAGATTTCCATCAAAAAATATAAAATAAATTTGGTGCATGGACCAATTATGTTTATAAGCAAAATCTTATATTTTTAATTATATCTTAAAACATATATTTAAAAATATTATATGTTGCCTTGAATCCGGTCTAATATTTCAATTCGGTGAACTTCTTGCATGCCATGTAAATCCCTCAAAACAATATCCCTTAGATCACATTTAAGAATGAGGCATTGACAGATCCATGGTGCAAAATTTCCACAGCCAACTCTTCATTTGCATCTCGAGCGAGCGAGAAATAGTTAGAATTAAATTCACTGTCTAATGAATGCAAGAAAAAGAAAAATATTATGAATTTTTTATTGTTTTTAGATTGTATTTATGTACAAAAATGAAAATAAAATAAAGAATTAATTAAGTAACATTAAAATGACATTATCAGATCAGTTTACTCTTTTTGATGGATTCAGATTCCTTGTTTCTCCCTGGAGGGTAAAATAAATAAATGAAAGTACTTAACTATGCCAGCTGAACTTGATTATTTATATTCACATTTAGAAATTTTCTACAAAAGTTCAGTCTGAAAGGAAATGTATTTGTAACCCAATTTTTATGAATTCTTGAAAGATGGATTACAGAAATGCACACCATTGCTGGGAGCAGAAAACGAAGAAGAAAGTTCTTGCACAGCACTTTTTGTCAGAGCAACTAACATCACTAACACATGACTAGTGTAACTTCCTATATATGCAATATAATAAGAAATGTTTTGCAGTCTCTAGGCTGCAGATATCATCTTCACCATCCACTTTTTATGAACTAAACCCTCAGCAATCGTCTGCAAAAGAAAGGAAATCATATGGAAATTTTAAATAATGGGATTGACTGATAAGCTGCAATTAGCACAAGAGGTTTTTAAGCTGTTTAGAAAATCTGCTGTTCTTCATGCTCCGAAGTAGGGTAAATTAATCATGATAAAGTTATGTCCTTTTTTTTTATATAAAAAAATAATAATAATAATGCTCTAAGCAGAATACCATTTGGCTCCGACTGGTGTTTGAACTCATAATCTCAGTACACTTAAAGAGAATCCATTCGCTTCAAGGCAATATTCAAAACACTTATCTGATCATTATATATATATATTACATTTAGCTTTTGAGATAACCTTACATGTAGACTTTCAAGAATTCTCAAGTACATTCAAGTTAATACCTAAAGTCACTTCAGTAAAACAGATTTCTTTCAATCCGACACAATGCCCTTACACGGGTTAGGAACAGATTTCTTATATATATATAACATTTGTGACATTAATCCACGATTGGATAGTGCAGATACAGAAAGATAGTTGTATACAAGTAATCAAAATTAAGATATATCTTACCATGATGAGAAATCCCATTTCAAAAATCCTCCTTGGCCTCTTGCATTTAAGAACTTGTAAATAGCACCAGAAGCTACATACAGAATTGGATTAAAAAAGTATCATTAACCTACGCATAAGCTCCAATTGCAAAGTCTAAGAATAAAGTACAATACCTTCATAACCACAAATCACAGGATCTTCTGAGAGCAGAAATGGCATGTCTAGACTAACAAATCTACATGTCAATTTGCAACAACAATTAGGCTTTTAATTCAAGGAATTTATTCATCAAAATATTTAGCAAGCCGTGCTGAAACAACATAATAGCTATTTGTAGAAATGCATTGTATTAATTTTGATGCAGTTCAAGAAAGTGGTTTTGCAATATGCATTTGTGATGCTAGCAGTCTTGAAACAGCCAATGAAATAGTTGATAAAAATAGAGCAATTAATTACTTGAAACAGCCAAGCCCAGCAGCCAAATGAGCAGCAAATCCAGTCGCAAGTCTAGTCTCTACTGCGTTACTAATCATTAGATTCAAACCAGAATTTCTTGCCAATTCAATAATTTCAAGGGCTCCCATCACTCCAAATTTAGCTAGTTTTATGTTAATAACATCAGCAAGACTTTCCTTGATAACTCCTTGAACATCAATTAGACTCTCACAGCTTTCATCAACGGAAACAGACATCCCATACTTCCCTCTTGCAAAATCACTAATTTCTTTAAGACCTGTACGTTCATCTCTATGAACGGGTTGTTCAAGAAGTGTAGGCCTTATTCCTGAATCTGCAATAAGAAAATGATTTCCGAAACTTGTCCCAGTTAACATTCAAGAAATTAAACTTTAAGTCAGGTTTTCCAAAAGAAAATGGCATTACCATGTAATTTCTGAATAACTTCTATGGCTTCTTTTAGTGTGTATCCCCGATTTGCATCTAGTATAAATGAACAATGGGGATGAGCTGCCTGTATGGCTTGAAGAATTTTGATTTCTGCATTGATGTTCTTCTCCATTTTTCGCTTCAAGGTCTTGAATCCTAACTGGCAATACTTAGAAGCCAATTCAGAAGCTTCTGCAGGGCAAATTGATGGAAGCTGCTTGAATGAAATTCATTGAACCAAGTCAAAAATTCATTTCTATAAACTATAAAGAAAAACAAAAAGGAAAAAAAATGTGTAGTAGAATGCATGTAAAAACAAGAACTTAACTGTTATGGCAGTGGTTAATGTATTTGATACACCACCAAATAATCTCCATAGTGGTACACCAATACTATTAGCAACTGCATCAATCAATGCCATTTCAACTCCAGCCCTAACCTTTAGTAACATAAAGAGCTTAACGAGGATCACAAAATGCTTCCAGATTAGCAAACCTTCAGTGATATCTAGAGGATAAGTACATTAAAGGGAAAGTAATATATCACCCTTTGAAAAATAAAAGGGAGAAATGACCTATCAGAAATGCTTTTGTTTCTCAATTGCATTAGGAGGAATGTCTGGTCAAGTTCATGAATAGATCATCCGATATTTAATCAGAGTAATAGCCAGAGACATTTTCTGTATGGCAGAATTTATTCAATTTTTATGATGAATTAAATGGCCTGCAAATTATACACACCCTACTGATAAATGCATAATTTGATTCTAGAAAACAGACACCTCAGAAAAATCTAAAGTTAATCATAAAATTTTGTCAGTTTATGAAGTTCATAAAGAAAGAAAAAGAAAAGAATAATTATTAGAGCTATAAAAGTGCAACACTTGCCCAGACATATACTGGGACAATTTTCAGATCATACAAAACCATTCAGTCAAAATCATAAGCACTAGTCACCAAAAACCCACTAAATCAAAGACCGATTTTGAATGTTCAACCAGTCAAAAACTGTGATCTCATATCCTAACCTTACATAAGCAACGCATAATCACTATACATAAAAATAACAGAAAAATGGAAAAGAAAATAGACAAAATAAACAAAATCAATCTTGTCAATTATACTCACAGAAGCAAATTCAGTTCCTGGAAGAATACCAGCAATCTCGTTAAGCACCAAATTCAACACCATAGGAGAACTGCAACAAAGAAATTCGCATGCTTCCTTAGCCATTGCAAGAGCTACCATCTGATTTTTAGCAGTAACTGAAGGAACAACAGCAACTTCTCCCCACCCAACACATCCATTACTAAGTTCAACCCTAATAGCCACATTCTCCACCTTTTCAAGACTAAGAGCAGTCCCCATCCTTATTGGTGCATTCATTTGCACATTTAGTGGCCTCGCTTCTGCTCTCTGCACATCAACCGAAAAAGTCTCAGTCAAGTTCTTGAACCCAAAATTTGTTCTTTCTGCAGTAGAGGAAACTGATGATGACTGTGTCATTAGGTTACTGCCACAGGAACTTGCAATGACACGAATCCTGCTAATGTTCTGGTTAGTGTTTAAGTAATTTCTTGATACCAATTTCAAATTAGAAGAGGAAGAGAAGATTGAAGAAGTTGTTAGGCAAAAAGAAGACCTAACAGTAGCCATTGTTCACAAAAAAGAAAGAGTCTTTCTTATTTGACAGAAAATTAAGATGATTTGATATTACAAATGATTGAATGAGTGTTTTACTGATTAGTGAAGGATGAAGAAAAAGAGGGGATATTCCTTTAACTGTTGTACATTTTTTCTTTAATCTTTTCTGGATCAATTGAAGTTTCCTACTGGTTAGGAATATTTGCTAATTGCTGCTAAGGTTTTAAACGTCTCTTGGAAGTTGGTAGAGGCAAAGTCATTGTTTTTGCCTTTTTGGCTGTAGTTTATACTATATTTTGGCTTGCATGTTTTCTATTTCACGTTGTATTTTATAATGCACTTCATTTTCTTAGGAGGAGCCACCATTTGTTTTTTTTTTTTTTTTAAGGAACCATTTGCCTTTTCTTTTAACTATCTATAATGTATAATGTTATAAAAGTGAAAGTGGGCAGGGAAATGTTTGCTAAAATAATTCAATTAAATCGTGGATTGACAAAATTAATTTTATTGGTTAAAAGAAATAATGATAATTTGATTTGACTGTTTATATTGATTTCTTACTTAAATTTAAATTATATTGTTATAAAAGATTATAATGATAAATAATGGTGTTGCCAAAAAATTAATATTTGAATTTACCAATTCAATTATAAATTTTAAAGATTAACATCATGATATTTGAGCCTAATAATAATCCAATCTATAAATATGAATAATCAAATTATCTATACACAATAATATGGCTGTAGAAATAAATATAAAATGTGTTACATACTGAAATTAATAATTTTTTATCTGGCTTCACCTTGTTAGTAGAGGTTGCCAAAGTTTCAGAGCCGCTTATTCTTGTTCCAAAAGTGGAATCCAAACCGAAGCTAATGGTTTCAAAACTGACTATTCTAGACGGTTTCTTCGACTGATTTTTCAGGCAGTTTGCATAATTTTAAAATCAAAAAATTACTGATGGCGTCTAGGACTTGTTTTGCTAATTATGAACAAAACAATCTATCGTATATTCATACATGATATGTAAAGTGGTTGGGTTGAATACCTACCTCTTATAGAGCAGTGGATGAACAACTTTAGCCTTGCGTAACCGGTTTACTGTTCGCAGGAGAAATCACAGTCAAATGAATTACTCATATTATCCACAGTTAAAAGCCCTCTTGTCTCTTGTAGCAATTGAAGAGAAGCCAGGTTTTCTAGAAAGTATTATTTCTGTGTCAACGTAAAAAGAGAAGTATTCTCATTTTTTTCTTAAATTTAGTTGGATCATTAACTAAAACATAAACTCTCTAAAAATATATTAATTAGGATATTTAAACTTATTTAAATACTCAAAATGATAATTAGATATATTAATTATTATTACATATTATCAATGCACCCAAATTATCAATGAACCAACGATAAAATAAAAAAAATTAACGGAATTCTCATTTGAGCAAGAAAATAAATAAAGAGAAAAATCTCAACTTTCCGGAAAAAAAAAAATTATGATACTAAAATAGCCAATATTGATTTTTATTATTTTCCTAACTTTATACTTCAAATCAACGGTGCCTTCAATATTGATTTGAAGTATAGAGTTAGAAAGTGTTTTGTCCTAATTTCTTTAATTATAAATATTGATTTTTATGTGACAAAAATATTAGTCAAATCAAAGAAAAAGAAAACCACATCCAATGATATATATTTCAAATTATCTATTTAATATATTATTTTCCTTTTTCATTTTTCTAAAACTTTTGAAAGATATAATTATGATTTTAAATTTTCTTAAATTAAATTTTTTTTCTTATAAATAAACATAAAAAAGAACTCAAGATCCAATCAAAATTCTAAAAATTCATAAAAAAAATTGCTTGAATATACATAGATTATTATGACTTTAAAAATTTTTGTTTTTTTTTCTTATTTGACTGTTATATTTAAAATTATTTACATTTAGATCATTATGACTTTGAAATTTTAAAAAATAAAATAAAATTTTTAAGGATAATTAGGCTTTTAAAATTTTAAATTTTACATGTATGTGTGTGTTTATATACGTACATATATATTAAAAAATAAATTAAATTCTAAAATCATCAAATATTAAGCGCATAAAATTAATATAAAAATTAAATCCTATAATAAATATAAATTTATAATTTAACTATTTAATGAGGCTCTAAGATATTTTGATGAAAGTGAAATTGTATATCTATATTAAGATAATTCAACTTTTTATCTTTTATTTTCCTTAATTCAGATTTGGACATTGAAAGTTTTTGTTTTTATTTTTAATTTAGTCTATATGTTTGGTTCGAATCGAAATAAGACCGAAACTATTGGTTCAAACTTTTAAATCGATATCCGCAGTTTATGTGTCGGTTAAGATTCATGTCAAAACTAAAAAATGAATTTAAACCAGTCCAAAATTGCCACTCTGGTCTGATTCAAATTGAAAATTTTATTTTTATTTTAAAAAATTCACTTAGTTTATTCTATGCAAGTGTAAAATTTTTTCACTATTTGAAATATTTATCCAGACTCTAAATACTAAAAACCACTAATCCAGCTCAGGTTCAGTAACAGTTAAGCTTTTCATTCTTCCTGCAGGTAAGCTTTAAAACTCTTCCTATGTACCCAATCTATATTGCTGAGTGAGTTATACCCATAAATTATAATTAATGCATTTTATTTCTTACCAGCATTCCAATAATTATTTAAAAAAAGATTCACTAATATTCTTTTATACAGATAATCTTTTTAGAGAAAAGGACGCTGAAAATGAATTTTTATTTTTTTTTTATAAAAATAATATGCATATGCCGGAAACATAATTGAATTTTCGGTTAATGCGGAACTACACTGAAACTGGCAGTTTAAAGGCGATTCAGCTTCAAAACTTCAAAATTTTTGAACTGCGGATTCAGTGAATTGGAATCGGCCGTTGAGCGAACCGGCCATGCCTAAACGACCCCAGAAATTTTCGAACAGCAGGTACTCATTTACTACCAAAGTTTAGTCCTTTCCCAACTGATACTCGCTTATAATGCCGGTATTCAAGCCCAGGTGTACATAAAAAACGTCATCTCATGGAGTACGAAGGGACGTTGTTCACAGCTTATCTTTCAGAAAAGCCAAGCCCAGTACTCGCAGGCCACCATCCCTCACCAGTGTCCTGCACTCAGTAGATTTTTTAAAATGTTAGTGCAAAGGACACCGCGAAACAAATCTCACACCTTTCCGTCCCAAAATACAAATCCATCGTTAAAAGACTTTTAAATTATAATAAAACAAAAATAATTTGATCTAATTATTCGTAACTTATGTTTAAGACAAAAAGGACTGATTTTGATTTTTTAAGTGATACCCATTGAGATAAGAAAGGAAGATGTATAAAATATTTGTGTTTTATTTCCTTAGAAACAGCTAAAAAAGTTGCAATTCTCTAATTAAATACAATAAATTTACCAATATCCTATTATCTAAAAGCACTTAAATTTACATTATGGACATTATTATCTTCTGTATTTTAAAAGCAATTTACTTCAATCGATTTATAAATCAAACACATTCAAATTATACTTCCACAGAAATAATTTATAATTTCCTTGGAAGTGTATCTTTGTACTCTCCAGAAGATAAGGTCATTTTGAACCAAATCAAGCCATGTAATATAAGTATAAATATATTATGCCTAACCAGTAACTAACTAAAAGGATTCAATTCAATAACAACCTATTTTCAAATTTAATTTCCCCTTTAGAATAAAAATCTCAAAAAAAAAAATAAAGGATTGGGAAAACCAAGTTCTTGCCTATGATGTTGCGGCGGTCCCAACTCTTCATGCATTAGGAATAAAATCAAACACGTAGGAGACCATAACACAGCTAATTGGTAAACTATAAAAATTATTGATTTTGCTGTGCTTCTTCCGGACCCCTAGTTTTACTCCTAAGCATCTCTGTGAAATTACCCCGCATGATACGCCTGAATCTCGTATCTTCGGCTGGTGCAGTTGGCGATGTTTTTGGGGTCTCAGGCTCTGGTGGTTGATGGTCTACAGGTTCTTTCTTGCCCAACAGCCCACCTTCTCCAAAGAAACTTGTGACTGATGATGCTATCCCAAGAGGTGCGCCCATCACCTTACTAATGGCCTCAAAAGTTCCACCTGATCTCTCCTTCATTATTATCTCTAGAGCTTCTTTGTGTGCTGGATCTAATGCATCCGGATCTTTTAACAGGTTATGTATGGCTGGTAGCAGGTATTCCCGCACGCTAGTCGCAGAAAGATCTGCAGCATGTAAAGATGAGATGATGTGATATTTTATCTGCAATAGAATAAAAGAAACCCATCTTGGATCCCGTAAGCTTATCATGTTGTCTATTTCGCCCCTGATTTCTATTTCTTCAGTTATGGGGTTCCAACATGGTCTTCCCCCGCAAATAATATGTAACAATCAGGTGCCAATGGTCAATGAACAAAAATCATGTTGATATTTCTATGAAGTTCATTCATCAAGTACTCTGTCAAAGGGTAGCAAATCAAACAAAATAATGGAACTGTTGGTAAAAGAGAACAAGATTGTCTTCTAACCTGTAGCATCTAAGGCACGGATTGATTCACAGAAGGCATTAGCTCTCTCACGGCGACGCATGACATCACTTGCAGATGCTGGTGCGGCAGAAAATTGAAAAATCTTGGACAGTAGATGTGTGTAACGTTAAGGAAACAATGACATAACATATTTAAAACTGGAAGACAAATAGAGTGTTGTGAATGGCTGCAAAGCATGGACAGAATTTTCTCAAAATAAATGGTCAATTATCCAAACATTTAGGATATAATCTCTAAGTCTCTCTGTCGTGTGAGGTACAGCAACCAGTAATCCACGGACAACAGCAATGGTAGCTTCATGGGATCCGTCTTCAAGAAAAGCATCCATTTGAACACGTATTTTATCAACAATCTGAAACAAGACAAATGTGATGAGTGAAACATACAAACTGCTTCCCCAAGATTGCCAACATCCCTTCAGGAAATAACATTCATACCATGTCATTTTTGAAATGTTGTGCCACAGCTCCAAATGCATCTATGCTTGCATACTTCACATTCAGGTTTTGATCAGACCCAAGAGTGACTAAGGCAGGCAAAATATGTATAGAAGCAACTTTCGCATCAATGTATGGCACCTGTGGAATTAATAAATGTTCGAATTTCAAAATAATGTCAGGTGAAGTTGATATTTAAAAAAAAAATAAAAAAAACAAATGCTGGAATAGCTTCAAGTGATGATTAAGAGCAATGAGAACTCACTATGACTTTCACCAGAAAAGCAGCATTGATTTTCATATCTATGTTGGTACTAACAACCATTTCCCATAAAATACTGAATATCATACTGTGGTGCTGTTCAATAGTACTGCATCATGGAAGAAACTTGATAAATTAGTCACATATAACTTACAGACAATGGTAAACAAAGGCATGTGGTTGTCTACAAACCAAAGAAAGCGGACAGCACCAATAATCTCCACACTGGTTTTTTTCGACTGATTCTCTTTCAGGCTGCCTTCAATTAGCAACCTTCTCAAGTAGCCTGCTAATTGTTCATGCTTGCTGGGAGTACCTAGAACACCTGCCAAAAGGAGTGGCAGAACGCACATTGTAGCAAGCCTCTCAGCCACAGCAGTTTTTGGCCTCAAACCTGTAAGAAAGAAACAACAAATTAAAAACAATAATGTGAAAGAAATTCACAAAATGTATGCACTGATACCTTTGATTTTTGAATTAATGGTAGATGGAAAATATGTAAGATCAGCATCATCCCCAACTGCTACCAAGAACACTGGCATCATTATGTGTACCAGATAGGGATCCCCGAAGTGTTTACTTGCGGCCAGCAAAAACTGCAAATCATTTTCCAAATTAGAAACAGCTGATGCACTGTCCTCAATACATGGCAGCAAATTAGATTCTAATGAATTAATCCCAAGCAGAAAGATTACCTTTGTTGTTTTGTTTCTTAGATGGTCTTCTTTTTGAGGCAACATGCAGGCCAGCTGTATCAAATCAGGAAAGCAATCAACATGCATCCACTCAAATGCCCACCAGTCAACATGTCCCCTATTAAGACATTAAAATCTATCAAAACCAAAATATTTGCACCGCCGAGATTTCAGGATTGACAAAAATACTAAAGGTTTTCTCCACCAGGAAACAGAGCAAAAATGAAACAGACAGCTAGAGCTTACTTTGAATATAATTCAAGTAATGACAAAGAGAAGAATCCATCCTTTGACTCTGGTACTGAAGAAAACGGGCAAGTCTCAATTGCCTTTTGGTGCACAAAGGGAAGCAATTCCATCAGTATTCTCAAAAAGACATCAATATTCCAGCGCTCTCGTTCCCCTAGAACACGTAAATGTGACTCCACCGAGCCTTCAACCCCGGAAAGAGGTGGACAGCGCTGAAGATGGTAGAGGGATACAATCATTATAAACCAAGTACAAGTAAAAGCAAGAAATAAACTATGAGAAAGAAATATACCTGGGCAGAGCTCAAGATGTGGGAAAGCAAAGTTCTTAAAATGTGTTCCAATTTATTTCCCCATTTTATTACTGCAGGAAGTAGCTCTTTAAGTGCAGTTTCCACCACCACTCCAGAGGGATCACAGACCAGTTGGAACATCATCTCCTCAACCTATCACAAATAGATTTAAGCATTGTAGGAAACTTAAATGTGTCAAAGAAATTTAATTTTCATGTACATATTACAGAAAAATATATTTTTTTCTCTTATTTTCTCATTTTCATCTAACTTGACATTTTATTGCTAATGGAAAAAACTCCATTCCCTAGACCAATGAGCCATCAACCTGTTCTAGACCTGTCATTACAGCCAATTCCATCAAATCAAAATTCCTTTCCACGATTGCCTCAAAGCATATTTAGTGTGGCTGACCTTGAAATATTTGTCCACATTCGGGAAGAGTGGGAGCAGTAAAGCTAGATTACTTGCAGCAGCCTCTCGAACAACAATTGCAGAATCTTCTATCAGTTGTTGCATAATGGATAAAATTAGAGAGTCACGGATCTCAGGCAGAACAAACTCTGCAAGCTCTCCACAAGATTGAGCAACAAGCAGTCTGCGCTCTTCATATGTGTGATTTATCTGCAATCCATGAAACCAGACAAATGAAACAGAACATTCAGAAGAGGAAAGAGAAAGCAAGAAAAAAAGAACTAAAAATGGGCCAGATTGGAAACCCCCAAAAAATCATTACTGAAACTCACTTGTTCCCAACACTGGGGAAGCAATTCTGTTTCTGTCCGCATTTCTCCTACATTTTTTGCTAGGGTAACACAGGCCTGAAATAAAGGTCAGAAGTCAGATCCAAATTGTATAGCTATGCTACAATATAATTGAGATATCAAGGAATTCATTGTATGATCAAAACCGATCACCAACATCCATAATGATTCTTCTTTGCTGCTCATCCGGACGTTTTATTAAATTAAACAATAAGTGGGTCAAGGAATCTCGAGTGGTACTATCTGGATGACGCTCAATTGCACACATCATTAGGGGAAGAAGCTCCTGTGCACAAAAATGTGGAATACAGTATAAGAAAACTCATTATAGACATTGGATAGAATATAATAAATTAGAAAAAAGCAAACCTCCCGGTGATTGATCAAAACATAAGGAACAATTTTGGGCAATGCATCTGCAAGTATCTGAATAGTTTCTAAACCCTGCAAAGCAACATCATATTTCCTGTTATATAACGAAATTCCATCCGACAGGAAAAGGGAAGCATAACAAGAAAGACCTAAGAAAATATGCTACCAAGGTTCTCCTATCAATAATATCGTTCTCAAATTTAATCAGAAACCAAGACTCACAATACCTAGAGAGAATCCAGAGAAGGATAAGGAAAGAACAGAATTTGCTCGAGAAAGAAGATGAACTTGCCGTGTTTTCAGAAGTAGCCTCAACACTTACGTTATCCAATTTTATGTCTATCCCACCGTCTTCTGATGGTCGTTCACCATTTTCTTTGGAGCTTCTTTGACTGCTTTCAATATTAATATCTCCATTTGAATGATTTCTCACCAAATCTGACAAAATTCCCCCAGGGTTACCAGTGTTGCTAGTCACTGGTGGTTGAACATTTTCATTGCCTAGCACTCCAACTACATTGCGTGGGTTAGAAATTACAGTTTTATCTTCATGTATCTCAACAACTTTCTCTTCAGTCTGCATAGACTCTTCCTCATAATTGATGGGATTTAAAGATTCAGGAGGTTTTGTGCTTTTTGCCTTCAAGCTTTCTATTTCTATCTGCAATGCTGCTATTTCTTCCTTGTACTTCTCCAAGGACTGGGATTGAATAGAATCAACATCAGTAGCAATCATGCTCCGTCCAGAGCGATATCCTTCTAGCTGCATTTTCAGTGAAGTGATTTCAATTCTGCAATCATTAAGTTCCTTTCGCTGGAGCTCCCAAGATTGCTTCAACTCTTGCATCTAAAATTTAAAAACATATATTTAGATATAGTCAATATTGTGCTCATTATGAGAGAACTAATGCAGCAGCATAAAGATGCAGTGCAGTAACAGAGAATTACCTGGTTATCCCTCTCCTTGAGATCTTTTTGAAGGGCTTCTAAAGATTTATCAACAAAATCTTTGTTTTTTAGTAATTTCTCCTTTTCACGATTCAGCTTGTCACAGACCTTTTTCAATGACTCGTTTTCTCTGAGCATGGCAATTTTCTCCTGCAACATAGAAAACGAGTTTACATTTCAGCACAGAACCCACCTCCACTCCACATCAAATATTAATACATATTTCTTAGTAATGACTGCAAAATCTAAATTTGTACCACTCAAATGCAAGTATTAACATAGAAAAATTTGAAGGTTGTTACATGATCAACAAACACAAGGATGAAATAGTGCACTTCAAAACAACTGTGGATATTAGACTTCAGATAATGTTATCAGTAGCAATGATAAGTTTTCTTTTTCTTTTTTTGCTTTAAACAGAAACTGTGGATAACAATCAAGGAATGAATCAGCCTAACCATAAATAACTTTAGAACATGATTTGCATACTACATGTCAGTAACATAATATAACCTAATAAAATTGCAATTAGAAATAGTCTAGCTAAGTCGATAATGTGTGATCATATTTTCCCTGCACTTAAAAATAAGAAATGTAAGCCACAAAAAATGGTACTTTCTTGTAGTCAAAGCCTGATGGAGAATTGTGGAGGACATTGAGCACATATTTAAATAAACATTTGAAAAGTCTAGCATGGCTATATATATATATATATATATATATATATATATATATATGTAGCAAATTGTTAAACCAGCATATGTTTCATGAAATACCTCAGCAGCCTGTGAAGTGGAAGAAAGGTATTGATAGTAATAATGTCGCAAGGCATCTGGAACATATGCGGGCGTATCCTGCCAAACATCTAAATTCTGATCTATAACCTGAAGTGAAAAAGTTATAGAGCAATCAAAATGAATGCAAATATTCTCACACAGGTACAAAAACAAATAGTACTTGACCGATGGGCACATGTACAGATTCAACACACCCACTTGAGTCTTGACCGACATTTTTATGCCAAATGAAAGCTAAAAACATGTTGAAGCAAGACAAAATTTTAAGAAATTGCTGTTTGATGTTGCCTCCAATAGCAATAAGTAAATGAAAATCCATAGACTCTGCAATATGAATTTTCGACAGCATCTTTTTTTCTATTTTAAAATCCACATATAAAAACTGTCTTTAAGCAGATATGAAAATTTTCAAACAGACTACTAATATATATGGACTTGTCACTTGTGTTTATCAAAAATAAAAGTTGAAGGACCATGCTATCCAAATAATGCTCAGTAAAGCAACTTTCTACCCTTGCACTGCCATCCAGCTTCAGTCCCAGCATATATAAGAGAATGTCATAGCAGCATATATAAGTTGTCACAACAACTTTGCAACTCTAACACATTTATAGTTTGGCATGTATTTTTTATCATCTTTTGTCTACTTTTGGATAAGCCAACAAGTGGTTTCCGTTTTCAGCTAAATAAATGATACAACAGACAACATAGTGCAGAAAATGCTGTAGGAAACGCATGCATACATTTTTACAAGAAAGGACCTCCCTGTTTTTGTGTCAGAACAAAAGATCTTCATATGAAAATAAAACCATGGAAGGCAATAATAACAAACAAAACAAAACAATTTGCATCACAAGGTTTACATACTTCTTCATAGAATGTCATAGCAGTAAGCCGATATCCAGCTATAAGTAAATATTCCTTCACCGCGCAGTTAAGATCCCTACGCTCATTATCCTTCAAAGGGCCCACGTTAGAAAAGGAAGCATCCTTCTTTTGCCGTAGAATCTCTGGTCCAGTGCTCTCAGAATCATCTGATTTTGAATCTAGAAATGCATACAAGATAAAAGTTCACAAAAAATTAGAGAAAAATATTATCTAGCCAATGAAATAATACAATTTATACAGCAAATCCAAAGATTTTTGCTATTTACGTATAAAATAATGCTTGTAGACAAAAATAATCATAATTAATAAATTCAAAAAATTGGAGAAGATGTTGAAACAATTATACTGTTATTTGAGCTATAAATACTGAAATGGGCACAAGTAGTTGGAAAAAAACACAGAAATCCAAATATCTAACTTAGAAATGGGTCTCCTTTCATATCCAAATCAAACACAGCCATAGTTCAGATGCATCAGAGATCCAGCTCAGAAGCTTATGCAAATTGGCCTAGCATATATTCATGATATAAAACACATACTAAAGTGCCAGTCCCTAAAAATCTAATAAGATGCACACACACCCTAGAAGTCATTCTCAACTAATGACATGAATGCCTTACAAGTGACTGCAGTTTAATTGTGGATAGTAATGTGGCATGGTGTCAATCCTTCCGCTAAAGAGGGAGAGAAGCAGAGAAGTGAATTTGTCTTAGTATTTACCTAAAAAAATCATAAAAAGTATACCTATTTAATTTTGGTAGCAGTCTCCGCTGTATACAAGTTACATTGATCAGAGAGCTGTACGTAATTCATGGTTTCAAAGGTGACCCTTTCAAATACTACACAACAAACTATATAATTTTTTATATTGAATAGAAAACACAAAATAGAGTCATACGAAATTGATTTGAGAAATGAAAATTTACCACTCAATTCCAGCTGTGGAAAATCTCTTTTCTTCTGTAGTTCAGTCTTCAACTTTGCAATGTCCTCTTGTGCCAAACGTAGCTCATATTCACTAAGTGCCAATCTCTCTTCTATTGCCTCTTTCTCTTCTAGTAAAGTCTGAGGGTCTGCAACTGCTTTTCAAGAATAAAGGGGCAGAAAAGAGCATCGCTTACATTCTGTATTCAAGATAAAGCATAAAAATGCAGTTACATATCAAGTAGTAACTCAGGCCCATCTATATGCAAGTATCTACACAATTATACATGCATAAAGAATTTATGCTAAAGTGCAATAAGCTTTCACTAATAACCATTAACAAAAAAGGGCAAGAAGAGGAAGAACAACTGTTGATTAATCATTACAAATTACAACTATTATACATAAGTCAAGGGACACCGGTGATACCAATTTAAATCATACAGTGTGTATAAAACATATCAACAGCTACAATCCATAATTAACCATTTGCAGAAAGTGAAGCACAAGGCTTCTTTTTTTTTTTCTCTGGAATGAGAAACAAATTTTGCAAGAATATCCACTCACTATTTCAAACCTCGATTTTCCAAAAACAAAAATGGATTCGTTTTTCAGTCAAGTGCAGCTCAACCTTAGTCTGTCCTACTTGGTCGCATTGTAAACCTGCTACGCATCCTTGCTAATCCTATCTCATAAGAACAAACAATCTAATTTGTTTTGCCCTAGCACCAGCAGTAACTACAGCATGACCTTGCTTTTCAGCATGATTTCAACATCCACAGTAATACTAAAACCACGCTAAAATGTGCATCCTTCCAGCATCTTAGGTGTGCTATAGTTGATGAACCATTCCTCCATTTTTGGATTTGTGCATTCTAAATGATGCCAAATTCTGTATAACAAAGAATCTTCCCGTATTTCTTTATGATGCAACACTTTCAAACATTTCACCTGGACAACTACACATACATTTTGATTCTTCCTACAACTACTTACTACTATTGGTGGATTTATATATTGAATGTAGTACAAAACCTGTGTAGTATTCCCCATAAGCTCGTTAGACATATTTTATTCTATGTCCTATCCTAACTGTAAACTGTAATCCCCATTTAACACAAAAAAGCTTATGTAAACCCTCCATCAAATACTTTCTTCAAGGTATGACAATAAAATCACACCCTAAAGCTAAGAAGGAAATACAATAACAGAATTAATGTGCTCCACTTTGTACCCTTTGTGGTCTCAGCATTCTTTGTCTGCATTCAATAACCCTTTGTCTGTGCTTTCAAGTCATGTGCCTAACCATTCCTAAGAATGTAATGCTTAACAAAATGGTGCCAAATTTCTGAAAAATCAGTATTGACCACATTAACAACTTATCATTAAGTTGCTGCAATGCTGTTGAATGTCAAACCATCTCTACATATCTAACTTTCATTCCAGTGGCAGTGACTATTAATTAAATCTTCTCATGCTGCAAGCGAATTCGAATAACTTCTGCTTCAATGCATAAAGGTATCACTTCCTCAAATGAACTGGATTCCTTGCTTCATCCACAAATAAAAAAAATTCTATCCTACACTCAAAATTTCTCTTACTAATCTCTTGAGTATTCAATTAAAACACTTAAGAATAAACTCCACATGAATATCACTTCAATTGAATTCCACATCACAAAGAAATGTCAAACAAGCACCAAACAGTATCATAATCACCAAAATAAGAGCTAAACAAGAAACCAAGCCAGGACAAGTAAGCTAACAGTGCAGGTAATTCAAACGACTAAAAGAAAATTGAGGTGGAAAAAAAGAAAACCTCGGAGATTATTGAAGCGAGAGATCTGATCGGGAAGGAAGTGAGAAGGATCAGCGAAGAACTCCTTAAGGCGAATGGCGTGGTCGTCTCTGCCATCGTCAAGGAGCTCATGAAGCAATTCAAATGCCGTTAACAGGTAGTTCTCTTCCAGCAAGAAATTTACCACGCAATTGCACAGGGACGATCTCTCTACATTCATTTTTATCTCTTTCACTCTCAGCTTAGCATCTTATCTCTCTCTGTATTAACTTTGATGACATTTGCAGGTTTTTTCCTTGTTCCGGTCGTTGGATTTGGATCTATCGTGATTTAAAGAGCTTAGGACTCATTTTAATTCTTATATGGAATGGAAATAGGATGCTTCGCGGTGGTGTCGGCTTTCGTGAAACTTCGGGTTTATATGTCCTGGGATTTTTATGAGCTTTAGATTCGACCGATCGAACGGATAATTTTCCATTATTTGACTTTGACGGTGGGTCCTTATTATGTTATTTACTGTACGCACGCGACTTGGTCGCCATCCTCACAAAAGTCAATAGTAAGTTCTTCGACTATTTTAATGCTTTTTAATTTAACCGGTACGGTCACGTGCAACTGTTGACGTGGCAAATTTTAAGCTTTTTGTTTTATTTCTTTTACCCCTCCATGTAAGTATAGCCACGATTCTCTTTCGAAATGAAATTAAATTGAAATTGAATCAGTTGAAACCGGGACTGAATCAAACTCAATAATTTCGGTTTTCAACTGTAACTAAAAACCATACATTTATGGTTTGGATTCTTATTTTTTAAAATTGAAATGGATAGTTATTTATTTAAATTGATGATTTGGGGTTACTCCTAATTTATTATTTATTTAATTAAAATTTTTAATAAATTTCAAAATTTTTATTAAATTGATTTAATCTTTTTCAACAATACTATTTATTTGAATTATTTATTCAAACTACAAAACTAAAAATAAAAAAATAAAAAGCTAAAAGAGAATTATCCAATCTTACTTTCTTACAAGAATGAAACAAAATCAACCATTTCAAATTCGTCTTATTACAAATCCAACTTTAAAAAAAAAATTAAGGTATAACTATGTTCTAAAAATAAGTTAAAAGTATCTTAAATTTATTGATATTCCCTCTATTCCTAATTATTTATCTTTTTTGCTACGACATATAGATTAAAAAAAATTATTAATACTCTAAATTTTGTAAAAATAAATAACAAAAGTATCACAATATTTCTAGAGGTTTAATTATTTTCATTCAAATTTCCCTATGTGGTTTATTTTTCCTAAAACCAATATCTAATAGTAATTGCTATGAAGAGTCGGTAATTTAAGAAAAATAAAAAAAACATATATTTTGTTTGTGATCTCTCCATTTTTTATTGTTTATCTTTATCTCGTGTGGAGTTTGTGATCTTTCCATTTTGTGTGAAGTTTTTATTTTATTTTTTGCATTTGTTTTGATTTGTTTGGACCGACGTACAATTTGTGAATAATTTTTTATATACACAATGATTTTGTCTTTTAAAGCCCATTAGTACCGTTTGTTCATCCATTGAATTTAATGGTATAGAAGATTCATAGAGTTTGTCTAGTGAGACACTTTGAAAATCTATCAATTTTTTCAAATTCACTTCTCCATTTTTTTTAAAATTTCTTATTAGATCAGCGAATGCTAATTATTTTAATTATAATAATTTTATTCTATCTCTGATTTTAAAGAGTCATATCTTTCTTGCATTGTTTTTACTAACGAAAATCCTAAGATATTATATTAAAAAAAGAAGTTCAGTTTCCAATCTCTTAATATTTAAAAAAAAAACATAATTTACCAAAGAATGTGAATAGTCCAATTATGAATTTCAAAAGAAATTACGTAAAAATAAAATAGACAGCTTTTTTTTATTTGTGTGGGGACAAAAATAGACAGCATTTTATTTTAGCGAGTGGTGTGGATCAGCTTACGTGGCAGTTTCATTGCCTTTGACATGTGTGACAGAGATTTTAATTAGAAACGCCATTATGTCCTTTGTGTCTGTGACACCATCGTTTCGATGTTCATTTGTCTCAACTTACCCATTTTTGGCAGGAAACTTATTATATTTTATTTTCAATATTTCGTCAACTTCTACAATCCACTCGTCATAATAATTAATTCCAGTCAATAATAAAATAACAGAAATATTAATTCATTTTACATCTAAATATTTAAAATTAATTATAAAAGTCACCTTATATATGTACAAGTTATTAATTTTATAGTTAATGTACAATTTATTATGATAAGTATAAAAAATACACTATCTCCATTCTTTTTATATAGAAAAAGCTTTTATTCTAGGTGTTCTTTTTATAGAAAATTTTACCTAATTTGATAACTTTGAGAATCATGTCAATGTAAAAAGTCTATCTTATCCTTATTTTAACAATTTATGAAGCTTTTAGTATGAAGAATACACCGTTAAACAAATGTATAAATAAGCATTTAATGTTAAGAAATTTCAAAGAATTGATTCTTTACATCTATTTTCATTGAAAAAATGTGCTCATACACGGATTTGATTATTGATTAAAATGGAATTTGAATAGAAAATTGCCACGAAATTTTCAGATTGACCACAATGAAAGGAATCTTTATAGATTTTACTTGAAAATTTAAAAAATTGCACGATATTTAAACTACATTTCCAGTAGCTAAAGACAGTTGAAGGTTAAATGAAAATAAATTAAAAATTTTCACACAACTTTCCTAAATAAATAACAAAAAAATGAATTTTTCCTCATAAGTCAGAGCATACACTTTATTTTTTGTAACTATCTGTATTCTCTTCATTCTAACAAAGCATTTAAAGCATTATTGAAGATTGAAATATAATTTAAGGCATACATTGGTGTTAGACAAGGAATAAATGAGATATTAAGGATAAATAGGAAAAAAAAGTTAGCTAAACTATTTTCTTAATCTTGATGAAAAATTAGTTGTTCTGTATAAAAAGAACACTTAACTTAAAATGAGATAGTATATTTATTTATATATGTAGATATAGTATTAATGATAATTATTAAAAAGAAAAGTGAAATGTTAATAAATTATTAATATTTATATAAAAATACGATTAGTATTTCTTCCTTTTATAAAACAAATGTTATCAAAATATTAATGGTATTTTAATTTTATTAATTATTAAAAATGTCACGCCCTGACATTTCTATCACCCTTGAAATTTCTGTCAAACGAGCACACTTAACTTTAGAGTTTTTCCAACTCTCTAACCATTTTACTAAAAGATGTCTTTGATAGTTACTTCTCATTTTCAATATATGATCTGATTCATTCATGTGTCCCGCATTCCTCCTTATTGGGTACCCTAACTAGTCTATCATCCTAAAAGCTAGTTAGATGCTCTATTTTACCTGCCCCTTAGAATTATTTTGCCGAGTGAAGATGTCAAAAAAAATGAAAATATCAATAATGATATTAATGAGTAATTCATTTAAAAAATCCTGACCTTTGCATTTGCTCTCAATTGCACCCCATTTTGACCTTAACGCCCTAGACACCTCAATTTCAAAGGTCAATATTATTTGCACCCTGATTAGAAATCAGGGGCTAAAAAAATAATAAACAATTCAACTGTGGAGCTCAAAGGATTAAATTAACCAATCTATTCACCCACCTAAAAAACAACGTCGTTTCAACCTAAGAAAGAAAAAAAACCCTTAGCAACTATCGCTGCATGCTTCTTCACCGCCTTCATTCCCAACTCGAACCCAAACTCAAGCTCCACTGTCCATTCCTTTCCTCCTCCTCATCACCTCACCTTCTCCTCCATATGTCCGTCTCTTCCTCTTCTCCACTCTCTCTGTGCCACCAACAAGTAATCTTCTTCCCCTCTTTGTCCTTTCTGTTTCTTTCTCTGATGGAGATGACGGCTTCAACAACTACAATCATTTCGATGGAGATGACAGTTGAGGCAAACCAATCTTTAGAGAGTTTGCCCAAAGACCTAGTGGCTGAGATCCAGGCCGGTAGAATTCCTAGTGCGGTGGTTTTCAGATTTTAAATCTGAAAAAGTCAGAGATATTTCGATGGTTGATTAATTTTGGTGGTTTCAAAGAGAGGCTTTTGGCTGCTGATTTATTTTTTTGCTAAGATCTCCATTGAAATGGCGTAGGAGGCGATGTTTGTTAAGGTCTTTTGAGTTTTAGGATTTTCTTTTTCTTAAGTTGAAACGGCGTCGTTTTTTGGTAGGTTAATGGGTTGGTTAGTATAATACCCTGAAATTTTTATTTCGAAACATTCCCATTTAAATTTAAATTGTAAATTATTAGCCAATAATATTACGCCACGTAATATTATGGGGATCGAAAATCATTTTGGTTCGCCCGAAAATTTATTGAATAAC
>CANUEX010151037.1:0-14175 GCA_948099535.1 Jatropha multifida | reverse complement strand
AAATCCCTTAACATATATTAGAATTTAACCTATATTTATCATTCATTGGTAACTAACCATTATAAATTTTATACCTCAAAGAATTTAAATATTCAAAATACATAGATAATAAAATTACATTAAAACCCCTTATAACATTTTCCTAGAATCGAGGTGTTACAATTCTTCCCCTCTTAAAAGAATTTCGTTCTTGAAATTCATTTGAACTAAAACCTCTAGTATCAACACCTCACAATCCTTTCTCTTTTTTTTTATTTATTTCCTACTTAGAAAATTAGTAGTTGCTCCTTCATGTTCCATACATATTTCCCTATATGAACCCCTTTTAAAAATCAAATTTAGTTAATCAGTATTTAATAAGTCCAAATCTCAGAAATTATATCATCAAACCATTATGCTAAATGTCCATGGATACCTCAAAGGAATATTAACACTATTAGCATTTCTTAAAATAATGATCTTATATGTATTTTTATTTAATTTAAGAACTATGCCCCAATCAGTAAAGCTAAAATCTCAACTTCAAAATAATTCTTACAATATTTTAAAATTTCAAATATTCTTTTAACCTCTAATTATATTTTAAGACTTATAATCTCTATTCTCATCAGTTCATGGAAGTCATAATCTTAATTGATCACAAATCATCAAGAGATGGTATTTATCTTTTTAAACTCATTCAAATCTTAATTAATTCATAATCTTACTTATTTAAATCCCTATAATAACGCATAATCACACTTAACAATCTAGCAAATCATCCTTGTATACTCTTTGTAATTCATCATTCACTAACTCATTTTGATGCAATATTTCTGTAATATAATTATCTTAATCTCCTTAAGCTATTTATTCCTTACCCTCAATTCACATAATCATATATATCTATGATCATTGCATTTTTCTTAATTGCTATCTAAAGATTAAATAAATACTTCAATTATCAATAACAATACAATCTTAAGAAAATCATATTTTCTATTTATTCCATAATTAACCACAGAATGCCAACTTCATAGAACTTCAGAGTTTGGCACACAAGTATTAAAATAAACAGATTTATGTAAACATCACAATTCATCTGCCTTATGATTTTAACAATCTACTTTATCCATAATACACAGTATATTTCTTAATACTTAATATATTTCATGAACTAAGCTATACTCCATAAAACTTTTATTTATTTTCATTTACAGAGATCACTTCTCATCACCCAAAACAACAACTTATTTTTTTTCCTTTAATCATATCATTTTGTTTTGTTCATAATATTCACATATTTCTCATCTGATTCCCAAAAATTCAAGTTTATTTACCCCACAAATTATTCATTTATTTTCCACCTACATAACTTACTTCCTATCTCCAATGACCATTTCAAAGCATACATGATTTATGTCATACAAATTATACTTCTACCATATACTACATACTTCTTTACATCAAAAGAGTAATTATCCTTATAATTATAATCACTACATAATCATAATACAGATCGTTTTCATCCAGAATTCCCATACCAGAATCATACCTTAATTACATGCAATTAAATATCTTCAAATTCAATCCAGTAAACATCCTTTTTATACTTGTCAAATTTCATTTAAGCTTTACTTCTTACTGAGTTCATATATTCCTACTTGATTATACCAAATCTGTTATCCTTTAACTCAAATCACACAACAGAAGACGAGTAATTGTGCTCTTTTTAACTACCTTCAATGGAAAAGGTTCATTTCTCTATATTCATGCATTTACATAAAATCACCAAATTTGATATTGCAAAACATATAAAGATTCTATAAGTACTTCAAGTATTAATAATTACACAACTTCATAGAATTAAGCTTTTACTACTTACTCCATAATCAGTCCTAAGATGCCAAATTTATATAATCTCCACTATTTGGCATACAAGGATACAAATGGCTTGACTCTTATTAGAATCAAAATTTCCACCTATAAATAACCATTTTAATTCTCTTTTTTTTTAATATTTACATAACCCTTAATTACTTTATACAAATTCAAAATCTATACCTTACTCCACAAGCATATATTTATTTTCCATTTACACTAATTATGACTCATCTCCAAATAAACAATTTCAAGATAATATATCATCTATGCCTTATCACTTACTCTTATATAGATATACTACACACATTTCTTTTTATCAAAAGATTATTTAACTCACTATCATAATAATCATCGTCAAAATTCTTATGGTAAAATTATATTTCAATTGCATAAAATCTAATATCTTCAAGTGCTATTTATAAAATATATTCTCTCAAGAATCTTGAAATCTCATTTCTAACATATCCTTTCACTAAATCCATAGGTGTTATACTTCAAAAATATGCATTAATGCCTCCAAAATTCTTTTACTACCATTAAATTCAATTTAGAAACCTTAGGGTTAACAATGTCAATAAAAATATAGTGACATATCCAAGGATTATTTACTCAAAATTTAAATCAGATACTTTACAGTTTCAAACAAAATTTCAAAATAATAACTCTAAAGGATTGCAAGCACTGGAGACAGTGTTTGAGTCTCAGATCCTTTAGTTTGTATCTTTTTCTTTATTTTGTATCATCCTTGCATATAACCTTAGCATTGTAGAAGAATAATGGTTGATCAGACCAAAATTCATTCACATATACCATGGTTTTAGCAATTATGAAAATAAATTCTTGTAATTTTCAAGTATCCATTCTTTTCTTTTCATATGAGGAAATCTTACAATTCCATATGCTTTCTAAATGCTTTCACAATGGTTAAGTGTGCGTTGACTGCCTTGTTATGAGTGTTTTGGCATTGATAACCTTATTTTGAGTTAAATGGCACTGATTGCTCTATTGTGTGTGTGTTGGCATTGGTCGCCCTGTTTGTTGGATGCTGTGGCGCTGGCCCCCCTATTGTGAGTGTTTTGGTGCTTATCACCCTATTTTGAATGTTTTCGAGCTAACCGCCTTATTCTTGAGTGTTTTGGCATTAATCGCCCTATTTTGAATAAATTGGCACTGATCGCCCTTTTTTATTGAGTTGGCGTTGATTGCCCTATTTTGGATAAAATGGTGCTAATAGTTCTGTTTTGAGTCAGGTGGTACTAATTTCCCTGTTTTGAATGTTTTGGCATTGACCACCCTATTCTTTAGTTTTTTGGTGTTGATCGCCTTGTTATGTGATGAATTTGCACTATTTTGGCACTTATCGCCCCGTTAGGAATGTTCTTATGCTGACTGCCCTGTTCTTGGCGCTGATTGCCCTATTTGTGACTAGATGCATTGGCTGTCTATTTTGGAGTGATTATACTAAATGCCTATTCTTTATTTGGTTGCACTGATTACCTGTTTTATAATGGTTGCATTGAATATCTATTCTTTATCTAATTGCATTGATTGCCTATTTTTATACTAGTTGCACTGATTGCCTATTCCTATCTAGTAACACCGATTGCCTATTCCTGTCTAGTTGCACTGGATTGCATTAGTTTTCTGACCTTGGCACTCATTGCCCTGTTATGGATGGTCTGCATGAAATTGCGCTGAATTATACTAATTTTCTAGTTGTGGAACTGACTGCCCTAGCTTTTTAGTTTTGGCACTGACTACCCTAATTTTTTTATTTTGGCATTGACTGCTCTGATTGATTACACTGGATTGCATTAGTTTTCTAACCTTGGCACTGATTGCCCTGTTATGGATAGTCTACATTGACTACCTAATTTTGATTTTCACACTGACTGCCCTATTCATTCTTGCTATTGCACGGATTTTCCTGATTCGTTTTGATTATTGACCCAAGAGTCATGGTTAGTACATAAAATAGTATGCATGTAGTGAGTGCAGTGAACCATTCTGAACTGGCTCAAATTTTTTTCTCAGGTTATGGATTTTTGGGAAAGGCTAGGTGTTGGAGGTAGGTTCAGCTGGATCTATATGATGGGTAGGATAGTTTACGCATGAGTTCTTATCTTTTGGACCCTCATGTAATGTTTGATTCTGGTTCAAGCAAGGTTGGACACAAAGGTGGGTAGAACTGAGTTTTTCTGATCTCAAAAATGGGTATAGTTGGGTATGTCTGAATGTTAAGATATCTACACGTGGGTGCCTATTTTCTAGATTCTGGTGCGATGTCTCATTTTGGTTTAAATGAGGTTGGATAAACGCTCTAGTCAATACCTAAGGCTTTGGTATTTTGGAAAAGGGAGCTTAAAGATGAGGTTTGTAATGATGCCCAAGGATAGGGCTTACGGTGATGCTCAAGGCTTAAGGTGAATCCAATTGAGTCTATTTGGTAGGTACAAATGAGTTCGTCTAGTGGGTACAATTGGGTCTACCTGATAAGTACAGCTGTGTCTATCTTATGGGTACAGTTGGGTCCGTCTAATGGTTAAAATTGTTTGCATATGGGTGCCTATCTTTTGGATCCTGGTGCAAGGTTTGATTTTGCATTAGGTAGCCATTTTTGAATTTAGCTCTGGCTTTCTGGTTGGATTAGCATGCTTTCGAGAATGCTAGGGAGTTGACGATTGGTACAGCTAAGTCTGTCTGATCTGTGAACTGCAAGGTCTGGTTTTACTTTAGTTAGCCATTTCTAAATTTGGGTTTGGGTTTCTGGTTGGATCGGCATGCTTTCAAAAATCCCAGGAAGTTAAAGATAGGTATAGCTAAGTCTGTCTGATCTTAGGATGGGTTTGCATGACTCTAGAAACATGCATCCAAGGTGATGCAGATAGGTTTCCCAGATCTAAAGTGCATTTTGACCTATCGAGTTAGATTTTGACTTTTGTATCTTGACCCATGTTGGATTTTAGATCTTGACTGTGAGTGGATGCATCAGTCTATATTTTTGTAGGGTTTTCAACATGTTATGACTTACACTATACTTGACATAGGTTAAGGACAAGGGATGGATACCTAGATGATAGGACTTTTGTGATATTCTTTTCCATGACTCGTACTGCTTTAGAGACATGTAAGAGGAAAATCATTTTGACACATTTATGAAAGGATTCTCAGTTTACCCTTTATGAGACTGCTGCTTTATGCCTTAATTTTTGCCTAAGCTACCCTTTTGGCTTTTCGACTTGCCAAACTACCCATACTTTTGCCTAAGCTGCCCTTTTTGGTTTTCAACTTACCGAGCTTTTGATTTTGCCTAAGCTACCTACCCTTGCAGGTTTTCAAATTAGCTTATTTGTTTTGATTTTTGCTTTTTTTCATTAATTGGCATAAAAAATCTGGAATTTTCATTAGAAGAAAGGCAAAATGTATTTTTGTTATTGTTGTGACTGTACCCACAGATTGGCTACCAACGTATCTTGTACTTTAGTGAATATATTTTTGAGTTAGGTCACCATAGTTTAGCTTAACGGTGATATAGGGGGCAAGATTTCTGATGCTAATGCCTAGATGCATTCGACAAAGTAACTCTTTAGCTAATCCAAATCATAAGGGTTTGTAAATTTGTTATCATCTACATCTGACTGGATGACAATGCCCTCAAAGAGAATCATCTTCAGGATGTGGAGGGTTACCCAATTTGGCCTGATTTTACCTTGGCTTTCGTGTATAAAAATTCTAATTTTCTTGAGTATAAGAACCCTACTCATAGTCTTGGACCCTTTTGTTGAAGAACCAAGTTATTCTTCGTTGATAACCGTGATTTTGATCGAGGGCTTCAAGTCTTCTTTTTAACTAGTCGTGGCGCTTTTAAGCCTATTCTGTTGGGCTACCAGCTTTCTTCCTATCGACATAGGGGGTTATTTCTGCCCCATGAGTCAGTGGAGGAGGCATTGCCCTAGTTGGCATTCTGATAAAGGTCCTCCATCCTAATTCTCAAAGAGTTCTCTGACTTCTATTTTTAAAGTTTTCTTCTCGATTGGCTTGATTTATCCATAAGTGGAAGCAATTTCTAGTTTTACCCCACTATGAAGCAGTCTGGATACTGTCCAATGAGCTTTATCAACCCCATGTTGACCATGATGCACAAATGTATGTTGGATTCTGATTCAGTGCAAACCTTATTTATTTATCATTATTTTTTTTAGCAATCTCACTCTGGCTAGAGAAAGTTGTAACAAGGAAAGTGACACCTTTCATTATAAAAGAACCCTAATTGGCATCTATGCCAAGTTTGACAAAAAGACTAGTATGATATGATAAAAATACAGAAAAAAGATAGACTCTATGGAACTGGACTTTAACTCACTTTCTGTTTGAGACTCAGAATTAGACTTAGACTCAATGGATACTGGGCACTGCTCTATGACCTCTTCCATGGATCGGTTCTAAATAGGTGCTTAGTTTGATGGGGTCTGTTTCCATCTGGGTTAAGAGGGGAGATGAAAGAAGTTTTGAGTTTGCTTTAGTCATTTAAAGGATGCAACATGGAGGAAGTAATTTTATAGTGCTCAGGTCAAATTTGAGGCTTTGGGTTAGAGGCAAGTGCTTAGCTATACTAGTTCTCAAAGAATCAAGGTTGTTTTTTTGTCTCTTAGGATAATGTTGGGGAATGAGGTTTGTATTAATGTTTAGTCTTGGTCAAATTATGGAGGATTTGGCAACTTCTTGGGTAGGTCGAATAAAGGTGATAAAGTCTGCTTCCATCACCAATCATAGAATAGAAAAAAAAGAAAGTCGATGATTACTTTGGTCATAGTAAAAGCATCCACTTAGGTTAGGCAAGTTGATGTTTCTCAGGTCAGTGTTTGAGGGGCATTTTATGGTACTCAGGTTAGGCTTGAGGTTTTGGATGTACTCAAGTCAAACTTGAGGTTTTTCGTAATTAGTATGCTCGAGTCAGGTTCGAGGCTTGGGTTTGGGGAGAATGCCCCCAGTTGAGGTGCTTGGGTTAGGCTTGGATCAGTATTTGGTAGCTCAAGTCAACATTTGACGCTTTTGGTGATTCAACATTGCTCAATTCAAATTTGAAGATCCAGGTGGACTTAGGTCAATCTTCGAGATTCGAAGTGCACTCAAGTAAGATTTGAGGTTTTAAGGAGTCTAGTAATGCTCATGATAGGATCAAGGCCTGAAGTGTACCTAGGTCAGCTTTGAGGTTTGGAAATTTTGGATGGCAATGCTTATATCATTAGTTGAGGCTTTCGATTAGGGCGTTGCCCCCAATTTGGGAAATGGAAGTGCTTAGGTCTGATATAAGGCTTTGGTAATCTGAGGTGCATAGGTTAGGTTTGAGGCTTGGATCGAGGCTTTGCCCCTAATTTAAGGAATAGAGGTGCTCAACCCTGGTTTGCGGCTTTAGTAATCTAAGGTGCTCAGGTCAGGATTAAGGCTTTTCGTAATCTAAGGTGCTCAGGGTCGGGTTTAAGGCTCTTTGGGTGGCTCAGGTAGGAGTTTGAGGCTTTTTGGTGTTGTAGGTCAGAGTTTGAGGCCATACGGTGATATAGGGTGCTTAGGTCAGTGTTTGAGGCTTTTAGAAGTAGTGGAAAGCAATGCTCGAGCCAAGATTTGAAGGCTTTATGGGGCATTGTCCCCAATTTGTGAAATGAAGGTGCTCAAGTAAGGTTTAAGGCTTTGAATGATAATTAGAGGGTGCTCAAATCAAGTTTTGAGGATTTCTAGTATTTGAAGTGCTCAGTTCAGGTTTGAGGCTTTTGGATAGTCTGAGGTGCTCAGGCTAGGTTTGGGGCTTTGGGAAGTCTAACGTGCTCAGGTCAAGCTTGAGGCTTTTAATGATAGGAGGAAGCAATGCACGAGCCAATATCTGAGAGCGTGACTCGAGCATTGCCCTCTATTTAGAAACAGAGGTGCTTAGGTCTGATTTAAGGCTTTCTAGTAATTTGAGGTGCTCAAGTTGGGTTTGAGGCTTTTGGATAGTCTGAGGTGCTTAGGTAAGGTTTGAGGCTTTGTTTAATAATCAGAGGGTGCTCAGATCAGGTTTTGAGGCTTTCTAGTATTCAAGGCTCAGGTCAGGTTTGGGGCTTTCGGATAGGAGGAAGCAACACATGAGCCAAGATTTCATGGCATGACCAGGGCATTAACCCCATTTTGAGGAATGGTGGTGCTCGGGTCAGGTTTGAGGGTTTGGTAATATGATAGTGTTTAGGTTAATCACTGGTTGGTGTTTGGTTGACCATTGGTTGTTTGACCACTAGTTAGTGTTTAGGTTACCACTAGATGGTGTTTGCTTGACCACTGGTTGGTGTATGGTTTGACCACTGGTTAGTGTTTAGGTTACCACTGGATGGTGTTTGGCTGACCACTGGTTGGTGTATGGTTTGACCACTGGTTGTTGTTTAGGTTACCACCGGATGGTGTTTGGTTGACCCCTGGTTGGTGTTTAGGTTACCACTGGATGGTGTTTGGTTTAGCACTTGTTGGTGTATGGTTTGACCATTGGATGGTTGACTCTTGGTCCGTAACGTGTAATGTGTGAGTACATGAATGTTATGCCAAAATGGTTTCATGATGTAGGGTGCATATAATCGTAGGGATCTATGGTCTTTACATGCTTTTGGTGGATTGGTTTGAGGGTCCCATCCGCTAAAGTTGGTATATACCTCGTCATTTGACCAAGTCATATCAAATGGAATGATTGGTATTGCCAGACCCATTACCGTACCGTAAAGAATGAAGGTGAGCTGGATAAGTGAGCAGCTTTCTCGACCCGAGATAGCTCTAAAGAAGATTGCCCAAAGTGATGATAGAACCTCAGTTTGCTTAATTCTAATGATAGGAAAGGATCCCAAATGATGCATCTGAATGTCTGCAGGGTGACTTTTGATTAGAGCCAAAATGGAGATCCGAAACCTACTCCATAATCCTCTTAGTACATTTTTTAGTTTGAAAAATGTTTTAAGGTCCCCAACGAAGTCGCCAACTTGTTAGCCCTCTCCCGATCACCATGAGAAAGATCCAAATGACGGAATTCGACTGAACGAGCCCATTGGTCGGTTTGTCATGGAAAACTAGGAAAATTGGGTTTAACCACTACAGTTCTTTCATGTTCTGTTTAACTTAGTCTTGTTCTGACTAGTTGTTTGATTAATTGATTTGATTACTAATTTATCGATTTTATGTCTCTATTTACTGCTTTAAGTGATGTTGGTTTGGCTCTTTTCAGTGCTTTGACTGTGTGTGGTGTGTTAGAGTCACCACCTTAATTTGTTTTTGTTTGCAAGGAAAATATAAGGTAAAAACCCCTTAATTGACTCCTTTACTGTGCCACAATGGATGAAATGCACTAGCCTCAAATCGTTGGATTTGGGGACTAGGTTTTCAGCTTCATTACGTATGGATCAAAATTTCGGGTGTAATTGAAAGTCAAAAATAGTTGTTTTGCATGAATGTCAAATTATCAATGCCTGAACATACTAATAATGCATGGGGATATCTAGAATAAAGTGCATTAAAAGTAAGAAAATGAAATAAAGGTGTGTAATTCAAAGGGAAGTCGACTCTAGCCTCATTTATCGAGGATTCAAGGTCATGCAACACATTCCCCTAAGTCCTGATCGGTCGGTTCGATCGAGGGCCCACTACGTAGGCTAAAATCCTTAGGTATGCCCTCGTACCTCGTTTGTATGAGGATCAGGGTGCATGAAGTTCTACCATCGATTAAAATGGTAGGGTTCTGAGGATGCCACCCTTTAGAGTAGGCTTATTGGTTTACTGGCTAGACCGGGCTTTAGTTTGAAAACTAGTTTTGTGATTTTACCGGATGGACCAGGCTTAGTCCGTTGAACGAATTGGGCTTAAAGCATGCATAGTGCCGAATGGACCAGGCTTGACATTTGATAAAGTGCCGGGCAAACTGAGCTTAATTGACAAAGTCTGAGTTTAAGGAGTTATATTCCCGTGCTTGTGACACGTCCGGATAAGAGCTCCATAATGATTTATCAACCAAAGATGTCGAGTCTTCCTCCAAATATATGCTAAGGTAGGCCGCGAGGACCCATATTATAGTCCTATAATATTGTTAAATGATGAATTATTAATTAATCGCTAGAATTAATAATGAATCACCTAACTAGTAGCTTTGGCCCAAGGAAGGTCAAAGTGTGACTGAAAGTCAAAAGGATCGAATTTTGAGAGCCTAGTCGGGCTTTAAACTCAACTAAGGAAGATGAGCAAAGTCGGACTTTATGGTCGAGGAATCATAAAAGTGAGAGTGAGAATTGTTGATGCTTGAGAAGTGCTCGATCAAGCGACAAGAGGTGAGGTGAAATAAGGGGGAAGTGTGCATTTTATAGGCAAAGGGGGGTCGTTGATCCAGTCTGATCGGTGCTGACCACCTCCCTTCAGGAGCTGATAATGTCTTGATCGGCATCAGCGTTGGACTGATTGGTGCCACCGCTGGGCTAGCCAATGTCTATCTTGGATAATTACCAAAATGCCCTACCCCTTTGTTTTTGGGTTTCAAACTTCCAAGAGTCTGTTTGAGGCCCAAACAACGTCTAATCGAGCTGATTCTCACGTCGTTGGAACCATAGAAAAATTTCCTAAGCTTGTGCTGAAATCATAATCAACAATGGGGATCAGGGTGCATAAAGTTCTACCATCGATCAAGATGGTAAGGTTTTGAGGATGCCACTCTTAGAGTGGGCTTACAAGTGTGTCGGCTAAACTGGTCTTTAGTCTAAAAGTTAGTTTGGTGATTTTGCCAGATGAACCGGGCTTAAATCATGCATAGAGCCGAACGAGCCAAGCTTTACAGTTGATAAAGTGCCAGATGGACCGGACTTAGATTGACAAATTTTGAGTTTATTGACTATACCCTATGTCGAATCGAGGTCGAGATGTTGCTTGAGTTGATGTCCTATATGTAGTTCAATAAGCCCATAGTGCTTCCCCTAACCTTTCATGCCAATCCTCTTTTTTATCAATTGACTATCCTTTTTAGAAGTTTGCCCGGAGTCTTGTTGAATGCCTCTGTAAGCCCGTTTGCCGGTGCATTATACATGGACGAATTATGTTGCTTAAATTTGAATTGCTCACACAACTTGTCCATAGCTTTATTGTAGAACTCCCATTATCAATTATAATGTATCGAGGCACACCAAAACGATAAATGATGTTTGTTCTAATAAAGCTCACTACAGTCTCCTTCTTGATTTCTTTGTATGGAGCAGTTTTGACCCATTTTGAGAAATAATAAGTAGTAGCAAGAATGTATAGGTGGCCACTTGAACTTTTTGGAAGTGGTCCTACAACATCCGATCTCCAAGCTTCAAAAGGCCATGATGCTACTATTGGGTGAAGTGGTTTAAGCGGTTGATGAATTAAGTTTGTATGTAATTCACACTCTTGACATCTTTTGGTGTAATTCATGCAATCCGTTACCATTATTGGCCAATAGTACCCATCCTTTTAATTTGAAAGTGCAACTTTGGCCTAGATTGATGCACACCACAAACACCTAAATGTGCTTCTTCTAAAGGTTTGATAGCTTCTTCATCCCCAAGGCAGTGTAGGAAGACTCCATTGAAAGAGCAACGATAAAGCGTATCTTTGAAGTTTATGAAGCGAGAAGCCCAACATCTTATTTCAGCTTTCTTCCTTAGATCATATGGTAATTTTTCATGCTTTAGATAATTGACAAGAGGTTGTCCCTAATCTTCTTTATTAATTTCATAAACGAAGACAACATCTACCTCCTCGAGTTTAACATCCAACATAGGCAGTATTACCCATCTTTTATATATTGGCACCTTTGCTTCTAAATCAAGCAATGCTAGAGTTGATGCCAAATTCTCTAAAGAATCAGCTTGGTGATTTTCTTTTCACAATACATGCTTGATGGAAGTACTGTCAAACTGAGAGAGAAGCTTAGCAGCATAGTTGAAGTAAAGCAATAACTCTGGCTTTCATACTTCATACAAGGAAAGTACTTGATTGATAACTAACTTTGCATCTCCAAATATCCTCAAGTTAGATATTTCCATGTCAATCGCCATTTCTAGGCCAATTATCAAAGCCTGATATTTCACCACATTATTTGAGCACCTCTCGACTAAGTTAAATGCGAAAGCTAAGATTTCTCCTTCTAGAGTGATGAAAACAACCCCAGCTCCTACACCCATTTTACTTGATGCACCATCAAAAAATATTCTCCAAGGTTGTGGGACTTCAACAAGGAAAACTTCTTCATTCAGCAACGCTTCAGAGAACTTCCAACTATTAGGAATAGGATGGTTTGCAAGAAAATCAGTAAGAGCTTGCCATTTTGTTGCTCTTGAAGTAATAAATCCCATTTTGCTAGTCTTCCAAATAAAAATGGTTTGGCCATCAAATATTTGATGTGATCAACACTTGAAATCAACTGAACTGAATGAGCCTGCAAGTAATGCCTCAGTTTCTTTATAGCAAACATTAGTGCCAAACACATCTTTTCAATTGGCGAATAGTTCAACTCAGCACCAGTTAGCATTCTACTGAGATAATACACTGCATTCTCCTTTCCTTCATCATTTTCTTATGCTAATAATACTCCCAAAGAGCATTCTTGAGCAGTAATATATAAGATAAGAGGACACCCTTGTATTGGAGCCCAAGCATAGGTGGATTCATCAAATATGACTTAATGTTTTTACAAGCATTACTACATGCTTCATCCCATTCAAAAGGAACACCCTTTTTCATGGGTCGACTGAATGGCTGATATCGACCGACTAGATTTGAAATAAACCTTCGAATGTATGCCAATTTCCCTTGTAGGCTTTTGAGTTCATAAATGTTTTGAGGTTTCGGCATTTTGAGGATTGCATCAACTTTGGACTAATCAATCTCAATACCTCGATGTCTCACAATGAACCCTAAAAACTTTCCTAAAGAGACTCCAAATGCACATTTTAAAGGATTCATCTTCAGTTAAAATTTACGTAAATGCTGAAATACTTATCGAAGATCATGGATGTGGTCAGTTGCTTCCTTTGACTTTATAACTAGGTCATCAACATAGCACTCAATATTTTTGTGGAGCACATCACCAAAGATTTTTTGCATTGCTCATTGATAAGTAGCACTAGCATTCTTCAATCCAAAAGGCATAACTGTGTAGCAATATATACCTTTTAGTGTTCAAAACACTGTCGCTTTTGCATCCTTGACAGCCATTGGGATTTGATTATAGCCAGATGAGCCATCCATAAAGGAAAGTTGTTCATAACCAGTTGTGGCGTCCACCATAATTTCAATGATGGGAAGAGGAAAGTCATCCTTTAGACATGCATTGTTTAGATCTCAAAAATCGACACAAATTCTTAACTGTCCATTTTTCTTTCTAATAGGAATAATGTTTGATATCCACGTATGATACTTGACTTCCCTTATGAAACCAGCCTCAATGAGTTTATTAACTTGAGCTTCTATGTGGGATCAACTTTGGATAGAATCGCCTTTGAGTTTGTTTCACTGGCTTCACCCCAGGTTTGATTGCCAAGTTGTGGACTGCTACCCTAGGATCCAATCCCAACATCTCTTTATGAGACCATGCAAAGACGTCTCGATACTCTCAAAGTAATTCAACATAATCTATTTCCTCCTCAAATGATAAATTTGCACTAAGAAAAATTGGGCGAGGTTCTTCCATTGATCCGAGATTGACTTCTTTTAACTCATCAACCGTAGCTTTATTTTCCTCTTCCAAAGCAAAAGGTGCATCCTCAGCACTTTCCTCAACAGGAGCTTGGTCTTAATTCATGTCTGTCATGACCCATTTCCATAGGTCGGACCGACACTAGGGCCTGGGAAAGCTTAAGGCCACCAAGGTCCGTAGTAAGCCTAATATCTGATTTTAACACCATAATTATGTGAAAATATTTTACAAGTTGGCCCATTATATATTTAATGATTCAAACTATTACAAGACCTTATTTCATTCAACTCAACCGTTGCCATAAAATTTTACATACACTTAACCTTATTATTACAATCATAAAGTCTTATCATAACTGCGGATTTTCTACTATTCTACGATTATAAAGAATCCTAAATGATTCTATCTTACACATTTAAACATTCCTTTAAATAACCTTGAAAGGAAGGAAAACTAAAGCTCCAAATTTTTACAAATGATTCACAATCTCCTGAAACAAAATAAAGGATAAAAAGGGAGAGGGGTGAGTATAAAACTCAGTGAATAATAACATATAATACCAAACCCACACATTCACACAAATGATACTTAAGGCATTCTAA